>ML661325.1:13023972-13066680 GCA_007570785.1 Antilocapra americana | reverse complement strand
CATATGGCAGGTCTATTTGCAGCTTTTTAAGGAACCTCCACACTGTTTTCCATAGTGGCTGTACTAGTTTGCATTCCCACCAACAGTGTAAGAGGGTTCCCTTTTCTCCACATCCTCTCCAGCATTTATTGCTTGTAGACTTTTGGATGGCAGCCATTCTGACTGGTGTAAAGTGGTACCTCATTGTGGTTTTGATTTGCATTTCTCTGATAATGAGTGATGTTGAACATTTCTTTCATGAGAGGGGGGAAAAGAAAGAAAAAGAATCATACTCGGTCCTCAGTGATTTTAGACAAATCTGCCCCCCAGATCTAGCTAGTTTTGCTTGCATAGTGACTACACTCTAAGGAAATTGTTAGAATAGAATCAAAGGGGAAATAAACAGGGACATGGCAAAGTCTGCTTCTCCAGGGAAATCACAGGCAGTATGTGTATGGTGATGGTTTGTGGGAGATACAGGAAGAGGTGGACAGGGTAGGACTTGAGACAAATTGTCAGCTGCTTGGGGGCAAAAGCTAAGATCTTGGTCATCACTTAATTCTGCTTCCAACTCTTTTACCCCACCAATCATGCATATTACACTGTTAGGCTTAGTAAAGGCTCTTCAATGGGGAAAACATGATACATATAGCAAGAATTACAATTCAGAGTGATAAATGCAATGACAAGGTAGGCTTGGTATTCTGTGGAAGCAGTTTGATCCATCTGAGAAGATTTGTTCATCACACAAAATGCTGCATTCAGAAAGATGCCCATCGTTCTCTTCATTATTTCCTTCTTTATAGTGATTTATAAAATTTGACTGTAGTGAAAGAGAAAAAGAATCTCAATTCTAACCTACTAACCTACCTAACCTAAGATACTAACCTACCTTTATCATCTTCCATTATCACCCTGTTGCATGTGATGATCTCCAAGAAGCAGTATCCCAGGGGGTTTTTTTTAATATGTTTTTTTATTGTGGCAAAGTCACATAATGTAAAACATACTATTTTAGCCATATTTAACTGTACAGTTCAGGGTAACTAAGTGCATTCAGATTGTTATGCAATTCTTAACCACCATCCATCTCCTGAATTTTTCACCATTCTGAAATGAAAACTCTGTTCCCATTAAACACCAACTCCCCATTCCCCCTTCTCACTCTCTGCTCCCTGGAGTCAGTGAGCAGAACCCCAGGTTAAGGGCCCCAGTAGGCTGCCCTTGCAACCTCCAGAAGAGGTAAGAAGTAACCTTGATTTGTGACCAAAGCAGTGGGAACGTTGACTGGGATTCCAGTGGTTAGTCTTGGGAGTTGGTACCCAGCGGACAGTGGGTTCTCAGGGCAGGAGTGAATAATTGAAATGATGAATCCTAGATCTGAGCTGCCAGAGATTCCTAACAGTGTTCTTTATGTCATTTCTTCCAGAGCCATGTTTGACTATGACAAAAGCAAGGACAGTGGGCTGCCGAGTCAAGGACTTAGTTTTAAGTACGGAGATATTCTCCACGTTATCAACGCCTCCGACGATGAGTGGTGGCAGGCCAGGAGAGTCACGCTGGAGGGCGACAGCGAGGAGATGGGGGTCGTCCCCAGCAAGCGGAGGTAAGGCGGCCTTTCCGATCCCGAGGAGTCACTGTTCACCTCCCAGGGGTGTGGAGGGGAAGGGAGACGAAGATGTGGCAGGCCGTTCCCAGGATGTGTCTTAGTGGGTTAGTCAGTCTGCGCAGAGATTGTCAGTGGGGACAGAGGACACAGATTAAATATTGTCACTCTTCTCCTGTTAGGTTTTTACCCAAACTGGTAACCATGATACAGCATAAAGCAAGAAAGAGGATCTACTTATTCTGCCTTCCTAAAACTTGCTGGCTTTCATATGTTCATGGGTATATTTATCAGCTTGTATGCTGACTTATAGGCTCAGAGGGTTTACTTCAGAGGTTCTTCACTTACTGGGTTACTTTATAGAAAGTCCAGGTGAAAGCCAAGTAAAATAGAACATTTACAAAGCTGAGGTCCTGGCTTTGTAATCTGTCCAAACATTGATGGGAAAAGACTAAAAAACTCCAATCCAGAATCAGATACTTGGGGATAAACAACAACGTCCTGTCTAGTACAGAGAATTATATTCACTATCCTATGATAAACCATTGTGGAAAAGAATATTTAAAAAGAATGTATACATGTGTATAATTGAATCACTTCACTGTGCAGCAGAAATTAACACAACATTGTTAATCAACTATACTTCAATTAAAAAAATAAAAAGACAGTTTCATTGGAGGAAAAAAAAACAAAATTAGATACTTGAGCTGTGAGCTGCTAGACATCTGGTAAGTTCTAAGCAGTGGGTTTACAGAGGTTTATTTACAGCTTCAGTTACTCCCGGTCCCCACCCCAACCAGCTTCCACTCAGATATTTAGTTCTGTATTTATTTCCCAAGTCAAGACTGTTATGTTCTAGTATATGTATGGCTGAGTCCCTTCACTGTTCACCTGAAACTATCACAGTTGTTAATCGGCTATGAAGTGAAGTGTTAGGCCTCAGTCATGTCTGACTCTTTGCAACCCCATGGACTGTAGCTCTCCAGGCTCCTCCGTCCATGGAATCCTCCGTCCATGGAATTCTCCAGCAGGAATACTGGGGTGGGTTGCCATTTCCCTATCCAGGGGATCTTCCTGACCCAGGGATCGAACCCATGCCTCCTGCATTGCAGAAGCCACCAGGGAAGCCCTGTTAATCGGCTATTCCCCCAATATACAACCAAAAGTTCACAAGAGAAGAAAAGGAATATTATGTTCTTTCTCTTCTAAGTATTTTTTCAACTCTGCTTTTGAAAGGCAGGAATAAACTTCAGAACAACCATGTCCTTCATCTGTCCCCAGCAGCTTCTGTCCATCACCACTAGAAAGGAACTCTTTTTCCATGAGTATCCTCTTGCACCAAGATACTATGTCTGAGAAACAAATGACCTGCTCCCTAGAGAAGAAATGGTATGAAGTCAAAGTCAGAAATAATGTTTATTCAAAACAGTCACTAACTTCTCGAGCCACGAAGGGCTCTCCTCCTCGAATTCAAACATCCCAAATACCTTTGTAGAAAATCCTCCTGAAGCTGAGTATTCTAGTGCTGCTGCACACAAAGTGACCCGGTGACTGAGGGAGCGCCAACCACAGTGGGAAGATGGGAATTCTCCCCAAGAATAACTGTGGGCCATTTGAACCTCAGAGAAGACTGGTTCCCCGTCTTTTTTCCTGCCGGTGGCCACACAGCCCAGGTGAAAGTGAGGAGACTGGGGCGACGTGACTGTCTCCCTCCCCACCCTCTGAGCCTGGGCCTGTGGGTCTCCCGCCAGCAGGCAGTTCTCTAAACCCCTGGAAGTACAAGTGAAAATCTTAGTCACTCAGTCACATCCGACTCTTTGCAGCACTATGGACTGCAGGCTTCTCTGTCCATGGAATTCTCCAGGCAAGAATACTGGAGTGGTTTGCCATTTCCTGCTCCAGGGGATGTTCTCCACCTGGGGATTGACCCCAAGTCTCTTGTATTGCAGGCAGATTCTTTACCATCCAAACCTCTGGGCTCCTGCATAATTAATTGCCTGATGTTGCTTTGAGAGGACAGTCTGAGTTTGTAGTTTTTTGTGTTTTCTGAATTTGAAGCAGTAACTCCCAGAAGTAGTATATATTCTGTTTTTCCATTTCCTTTTACTTTTGAAAAATGTCAAGGCAGCAAGCATTTTAGTTTGCTTTGATGTGATTAGTCAGCGTTGTCTGCAGGACTGTCGTAGAAGAAGGAGCCATCTTGTTGAATATGGGTAGAAATGGGGTGGAGAAGGAAAGCTGTCTGGAAAGAGATTCCAGGTAATTTTAAGGGAATCCTTTTAGTAGGTGGAGCTGCCTAGAGATGGTATGGGTTACCTGGGAAGACAGTGAATGAGAATAATGGCTTTCACACCGAGGGAACATTATGAAAAACTTAAGATACGCCCACTCTCTCCCTCACACACAGAGGGACTCTGATTCAGTCCATCTGGAGATCTGTATTTGTGTGTACGTCCCTCTAGATGATTCTAATAATAGCAGATTCCGGGGCAGTAAGTATCATAAAAGGGAAACAAGCTTTGAGTGGGACAGCTGAGCTACATAATTTTCTGTCACTTCCCAACCCTGAGATTCTGTGATTCTAACCCGTCTTGTCAACAGTCCTTCATTTGTTCAAGTGCACATGACTGTCCCCCAAGGAACATTCTCAGTGTTAGTCCTCCTGGGTAATTTTCTGCCTGCTGGAGGTCATTCTTGAATTGTCTCTCTCTCAAATATTTTAGGAGTAGGAAATGGCAACCCACTCCAGTATTCTTGCCTGGAGAATCCCATGGACAGAAGAGCCTGGTGGGCTGCCGTCTGTGGGGTCACACAGAGTCGGGCACGACTGAAGCGGCTTAGCAGCAGCAGCAACAAATATTTTGGGAGAAAACCATCCTAACCACCATGCTGGCCTAGAGAAGTGTGTCTTATGACTATAATGTTGACATTTGCATTCTCACTCATGAAGAGTGCAGTACTGCCCATCTCATCTGTGTGTGTGTGTGTGTGTGTGTGTGTGTATGGCTGTAAATGAATTTCTATTAAATTTTCTCCTTAGGATGGTAACTCTTTCCAAAAATGTTACTATTATTGTTTTATGTGTTTATAAAAGTAACACATTTCATTGTAGAAAATGGGAAAATTTAGAAAAGTATCAAGAAGAAATAAAAATCACTTATAATCATACCCCACAAAGTATTCTTGTGCACTTACCTTAATGCAATTTAAAATCTATCAGGAGCCTTCCCGAGGGCTGCTCTTTAATGCTTAGCTTCTAAAGGAGGCACTCTCATTTTATACTGCATTCAGCATCTTATAACTATAGCTCAGAATAAATGGTTCCTGGTATGCATATGATTTGTTATTAAATTAGGGTTATTTTTTTCAATCCTTAATTCCTCTCTGGCCCCTTTTCAATTAGAGGCCAGAGAGGAATTATAGTTTAGCTCCTAGAGCCAGTTTGGAAAAATTTCATAATGGATAACATCAGTATATAACTTTACCCTTTATAAAAATGTACTCTATTGATGATTCCATTTAATCATTTCAATGAAACCATAAGGTGAAGAGTATGAAAATCATTGCCTTTTCCCTCTCTCTTTTTTGAAATTGGTAAATACATTTTATTTAAATAAATATTCCTTGAACATGTTAGACACTGTTGTAAGCCTTTTACAATTAATTTGCTTACTTAAACCTCATTGCAACCCTATGGGGAAGGTAATATAATTATCTTCATTTTACAAACCAGGAGAGTGAAGCAGAGAGATGTTAATTTACTTGCCTGAAATTGCCCAGCTAATAAATGGTGTAACTGGGATTTGACTCCAGGTTATAATGCTCTTACCTCATATGCAATTCCTGCCACCCAACATTATAAAAATAAGAACTGACAAAAGTCAGTTCAGCCAGCGCCGCATGAGTACCGTCTCCATGCCAGGTGCTGTCATCAGGTCGCTGCCTGGAGCCCGGCGTTTGTGGGACCAGCATGTAACTGTGGCACAGTCACACTGAGGAGGACAGAGGGCTCTAGTGTAAGTAAAGGTGCGGTCTTAGTTCCGGCTGCTGTGACAGAAGACCATTCACTGGGTGACTTGTAACACACATGTGCTCTTTGTAGTTCTGGAGTTCAAGATCAAGGCACTAGCCATTCAGGTTCCCAGAGAGAGGACCGTCCTCCTAGTTTGCAGACAGTCCTCTTGCTATTTCCTCATGTGGCTGAGAGAGAGAGAGAGAGAGATCTTTTCTCTCCTGTCTCTTCTTTTTGGCCACTAATCTGATTCATGAGGGCTCCACCCTCACGACCTTACTACCTCCCAGTGCCTCACCACCATAGACCACCACACCGGGGACTGGGGCTTCAACATATGAATTTTGCATGGACACAAACATTCAGTCCTAGCAGGTGTCAAGGGAAATGAAAGGGCAGCAGACAGAGGGGCGAATTACATATGATGATAGACTGTGTATTGTGCTGGTGCTTTCAAATACAAGATTTTCTTTAATCTTCACAAAAGCTTCATAAGGAAACTGAAGATCAGAGAAGTCAGGTAACTTCCCCAAGGATGCACAGTCAGCCACTGGCCTAAGTCTCTCTATAGCAAGACCAGATGGCTTTTCACTACCCCAAAGGTATACTAGTAGCCCTTGACAATTAAGAAGCTCTTATACATTTCAAATACTGTATTAACCATTTTGGGTATTATTTAATATTCACCATGATTTTTCAAGTCTGTCTTAGTATCCTAATTTTACCAGTCTTGTGAAACCTGAGATCCTAAGAGGTTTAGTGACCTACCCTAAGTCTTAGAGCTAGTAAGTGGCAGATGGAGAATTCCAGTGAATATTCGTATGATTTCTAAACCTGGGCTCTTAGCACAGAATCTCTCTTTCCTGAGATTACATAGTTTCTGAAGAGCCAAACTGGGATGTGTTCCCCTGTCCCTTAATCCAAGTCTCCATTCATTGCCCTACAGTGACTGGGCTGTCAGATGGCAGCTTGCAACTAGCATTGAGTAAGTGTTCATTCACTTAGCTTCCCTGCAAGCCTGTGGCCAGAAACCTGTATGGTGTTTCAGTCCTCCCTGCAGCGGGGCCTGGTGGGGCATGGGCAAAGGGGTACCCAGCCCCAAATGCTGTTCTCACATCCAGGGCTGCAGGCCTGCCTTCATTGTGTGTTTGGCGGGAACCTGAAAATGCCAGATGGGAGGAGGGTAAGAGGACAGAGGAAGACAGTTGGGCTCATTAAATCATGGCCATTTGGTGCTCTCTGGAGATACTAGATGTCAGAACTGATTGCTCAAATTTTGCCTTCCAGTTTAAGTTTTCAGTATTTTGGTCAGTGACCAAATCAGGGCGGAGAAGATTATTTCTGCTTAAACAATCTAATTAATTGCTTGCCTCTTGAGTATGAGAGAAGTATGTCAGTCCTTCTCATCACGAGTCAGTCTTTCCACAAAGATGACCCACCATTTCCTTAGGTGAACATCTATGTTTCTTAACATCATGTATTTCTGCCTAAGGAGTCTCCCTTAGCAGAACAGAAAAGGTGATACTACAGTTTTACATAGAATCCTACCAAGGAAAAAAGTCAGGAAATGGTCAGCAAGTTTTTTTCAGAAACAGTGGTTGTTTGGGCAAGTCACTTCAACTCTCTGAGCCTTAGGTTTCACATCCAGGTCAAGAACCAGTAAGCTTCTTCGATGATTCTTTCATTCATTCACCAACAAAGATTAAGCACTTGCTATATGCCCAGCTTCATCTTAAACCCTGGATTATCATGCTGATTATAGATAAGATAAGTCAGGTGGTTAGCATGCATCTAATACTTTTGTGCTTACTCAAATGATATACATTTTCCTTTCTCCAAATTTTGACCTTTTGATGCTCGGCAAAG
The DNA here is from genome assembly GCA_007570785.1 of Antilocapra americana. NCBI lineage: Eukaryota > Metazoa > Chordata > Mammalia > Artiodactyla > Antilocapridae > Antilocapra > Antilocapra americana. The sequence goes on along the minus strand of ML661325.1, from coordinate 13,059,217 downwards.
CACAGTATTACGTAGGGACCTGTCTCTCAGCCGTAACAGATCTTGGCAATAAACTGTCCACATGCATCCCAAGAAGCACTAGGAGAGAGGACAGGGCTGAGGCAAGTGAGGAAAAAAGATAAGCCACACCCCTTGCTACCCAGGAGAAAAGATTGCAGAGACCCCCAAGAGGCAATTAGCGTGGGCCTCTGGGATGGAAAAACAACTATGGTTGGGAATGCAATAAATGTGAAAAGGCTGCTGAGGGAAAAATCAATCCAGTGTTTGTGATGTCAGATTGCAAATAGACATCTAGCTAACCTGAATTTCAGTGCTAAAAGCAAATTTATTCTGAGTTTCGAGGCCAGCCTGTCAAAACAGGTATTATGTCAGTGACTCAATGCTTGAATTTGGGTATGGTTTATTTAATTCAGGACAATCGGGATTTGGGATGCAAAGAAGGAGATTGCTTATCATTTCTGAGAAAGTGGGCCCTGACTCCTAAGGAACTATGCTGGTCTTGAATTGTGGGTGACCCTCCACAGTCTCACGGGTATTGAAATCCCAGTGGATAAGGGAGGTGTGGAAGGTCCTTAAATACTGTCAGACACCGTTAGAAGATACGTGCTCAGTCCCTATTTCTACCATTTTCTAGTTTAGGAAGCTTTGAGTCTTAGCTTTTCCAACCATAAAATGGGACTGAGAGTTCCACACTTGGTTATTGTTAGGGTCAAATGAAGATGTAAATGTGAAGGACTTTTTCATTAATAATTATATGTTAAACTTTCAGTTACCACTTATATCATCATCTTTATTATTCATGAAACTTCCAACCCAAGTAGAAATCAAAGCTTTCTGATTTCCTTCTTGAGTGAACCAAAATCCGCCACTTCTACAGTAAGGCTTTAATTTTTCTTTTTTTTAACTTTTTTTTGTTGCTTGTTTGAAGATCAGTAATAAACCATATCACATATGAGGTGTGCTTGTGTGTGTGTGTGTCTGTCTGTCTGTTCATCTGACTTAGTCTCTGCAACTTGTTCAAGATTTATGTGATGAACCACTAAGGTGGCCTAATAGAAACATTTCTGAAGGATCATGGAAGGCATGAGCTTAGAAACCAGGGGTAAACATTAGAATGCTCCATCTAAGCAATTCTTAGAGTAGAATATTGAGTTCAGCGTCATTTATGTTTGGGGCCCATGTGAGCTCTCTTACTTTATGCAGAATTTATTTTCATAGACTAATCAAATAACCATGTATTCTATGCATGTCATTTTGGCATTCCCTGATGGACTGGTGTTTCCCTTAATTAGGCTGGTTAATGCAGAGACGCCAGGAGAAAGTTGGGGCTGTAACAGCAGTTTTAGAAGGACCCAAAGAGATGAATACCAATTAGCATTTGCACTTGGATTAAAACTGAGAAAAGCTGAAGAAGCTCAGAGCAGGCATTTGCACAGTGAGCATCTTTGCACTTTGCTGCTTACCTTATGTGAAGTCTTCCTTGCTCTCCTCCCAACTGTTGTATGTTGGGCACAGGTCAAAACTCTCGGTAGAACATACTGCTTTAATATCTGAGGTTATATTTGAAGAATTTTGCTCATCTGTTTCCACTCAAATATTCTACTCTCACACCAAAATAAATATATTCTGAAGCTCCATTCTGTAACTATAGAAACCCCGACCTTCAATGTGTTTCAGCTGGAAACACAAAAGAATTCTCAAAGAGGAGTATGTTGTTAATTATTGATCTATGAATAGCTTAGATTTCATAAACCCTTAAAGTTTCTGTAGATTCAGGGTTTTTTCCCTCTCTTTTTTTTTCTTTCCCCATTTTTGAAATTAGACCTAGCCACATTTAAATAAAGAGGGATGCTAAAACAATGCAATGAATATTATTTTAGTTCAGCTGTTAAAATTTACTGAGGACTTGCTGCAATACTCTGAGTCATATGTGACTTGCCCTCGAGGAACATAGTGCCTTTTATGTGCAACTCATTAATAAACAGCACAGGAGGAAACAAGAGGTAACACCAACGAAGACAAACAAGTGTTGTGGGGCTTAGAGGACGGAACGATCATGTCTGATTAGAGAGGCTCAAAAAAAATAATTAGAGAAATATTTAACTTCTCTTTTCAACTCCATCCTTCAAATATACACAAGACCTGCCAACTTCATTTTATTAATGTTTCTCAAGCCTTTCCCTCTCCTCCACTTCTTTATCACTCCTCATCATTTCTTGCCTGGATTATGGCAATAGCTTCTTAATAGGCTTCCTGCTTCCCACTGTTCCTTCTCGCCTCCAATCCATCTTCCTCCTCCCCTAGAGTCACTTATTTAAAATGCTAATATAGTCTATCGTTTCTTGGCTTTATAGCCTCTAATAAGGTGCAAGGATTCCCCCAGGGAAAGCCCCATGTCCTTACTGTAGAGGGATCCCCTTTATATCATAAAGGAGGCCCCGCCGCCTCCCCAGCCTCCTGTCCCTGTGCTGTATGCACACTGTATGAGAATCTTCCTGCAATCTTTAGCTTGATTATAACTTCAGGTCATGGTACATGTTGTTCCTCCTGTCTGGGAGATTCTCCTTAAACTTTTCCCACTGACAAGCTCTTTCTCACCATTTAAGTCTCACAGAAATGTACTCCTCCTCCAAGAAGCCCTCCCCTTTGCTTTCTACTCCTCATCACCCTCCAATGAGATGGATAGATGTGCCCACTCACCTTGCTATTAACAGTCTTATTGTGCAGTAGTATCTGTCTTTTTATGCCTCTGTCCCCTCTAAGAAGACATTACTTTGCCTTCATTGAAGTCATGCTTTTTAATTTTCTTTTCCCCCAACACCTTACTTGATACAGGGTAGGCTTTCCATAAGTGCTTGATGAATGAATGAAGGTAAAATAACAAAAACTGCAGAGATGGCAGCAGAAGGATGTTGGGCAAAGGAAAAGTTCAAGATTATTACATGTTTGCTGCTGCTGCTGCTAAGTCACTTCAATCGTGTCTGACTCTCTGCGACCCCATAGACGGCAGCCCACCAGGCTCCCCCATCCCTGGGATTCTCCAGGCAAGAACACTGGAGTGGGTTGCCATTTCCCTTCTCCAATTCATGAAAGTGAAAAGTGAAAGTGAAGTCTCTCAATCATGTCCGACTCTTTGCGACCCCATGGACTGCAGCCTACCAGGCTCCTCCGTCCATGGTGTTTTCCAGGCAAGAGTACTGGAGTGGGGTTCCATTGCCTTCTCTGATAACATGTTTGGTTTGAGGTAAAAGTAAACCCCCCAGCTTCCTTAAAGAGAAGGGAAGAAAAAGGAAGCAAACAGAAAAGGATATTAGGAGAGGAGAGTTTACTTAGTCTCCACTTTAGGTGTTTGTGTCTGTGGACAGTTATTTCTTGAAGTAGATTCTGATTGATTCAGGCATTTAAATAGCAATTAGGTTTTTATTCCTTCCAAATAGGTGACGATTCTGTACATGTAACACAAAAATTACAAGGGATGTGTTAGCAGCTTAGAGATGTTATACCGAGACTTTTTATACTAACAAAGAAATAGAAATATTTTAAAACATTTTGTTTGATCTGAAGGATAGGAAGAAGAGGTATTCTTCATTGGATAAGGAATTTAAAATCATAAATGCGTTTCCATGTGATAGACTCTTTATTTTCCATTTTCCTTAGGGTGGAAAGAAAGGAACGTGCCCGATTGAAGACAGTGAAGTTTAATGCAAAACCTGGAGTGATTGATTCAAAAGGGGTAGGTACAAAATAATTGAAACATTAAGTTCTCTCGGTTGCCATGGATTTAACTAAAATTAGCATATAAGCTTTCAGTAACAGACAGATTATGGAGCTACAAGTCAGTAGATCACTGTTTAAAATGTATTGCTAAAAGCCATGACGTGATTTCTGATGAAATAGATCTATAATAAATATACTAAATGTTGGGGGTAAAGCTGCTGGTGATCAGCAGAAATGACGTGTTATTAAGGTGATATAATGACTATAGTAAACAAGGAAAAAGATAGTTTTGGTATTTTTATTTCTCTAATTTTTTTCTTTTAAAATAAATATTCTCAAAACCTAGATTCTATAAAAGATGCCTGCTCATCATAAGATATATCTAATCCTCTACACATTATAAAGTCAGGACAGTGGTCATGGAAATATACAGATGGATCGTCTAAGTGAATACATGGATTGTTGTGACAGACATAGAAAAGAAGAAAATTAACAAATGAAATTTAGGGTTATGCAACCATCACCACAGTCAACTTTCAAATATTTCATCACCCCATAAAGAAATCCTGTAGCAGTCACTTCCCTTTCCCCAGCTGTCTGAACAGCCCTAGGGGACTACTAATCTACTTTGTCTCCATAGGTTTGCCTATTCTGTATAGTTCATACAAATGGCATTGTATACTATGTGGTCTTTTGTGACTACTTCTTTCACTTTACATAACGTTCTCAAAGTACCTCTATGTTGTAGCATATATAAGCACTTCTTTTCTTTTCATTGCCCAGCAGTACTCCATTGTATGGGTGTACTCATCTAAATATCTCCATGCATCAGTTGGTGGAAATTTGTGTTGTTTCCACTTTGGGACAATTATGAATAATGCTGCTATCAACATTTCTGTATGGATTTTTATATAGAAATATACTCTTACTTCCATTGGGCATATACTTAGGAGTGGAAGTCCTGGGTCATATGATAACTCTGTGTTTAACGTTTTGGTAAACTGCCAGCCTGTTCCCAAGGTGGCTATAACACTCTACATTCTCACCATCAGTGTATGAGGGTTCCAGTTTCTCTGCATCCTTGCCAGCACTTGTTATTATATGTCTTTCTGCTTATAGTCCTCCTGTTTGGTTTGAAGTGGTATCTCATTGTGGTTGTGATTTCTATTCCCCCAATGACCATTGGTATTAAACATCTTTTCATGTGCTTATTGGCCAGTTGTGTATGTTCTTTGGAGGAGTGTCTTTTCGGGTCCTTTGCCCATTTTTAAAATGGCATTCCTTTGTTGTTGCTGAGCTGTAGAAGTTCTTTGTCTATTCCAGATATTAATCTCTTATTAAATATATGTTTTCCAAATATTTTCTCCCATTCTATGAGTTGTATCTCTTCAGAATGTCTTTTGGTGCACAAAACTTTTTGATTTTGATAGAGTTCAATTTACCTATGTTTTTCTTTTGCTACTTTCTTTGGTTTTCAAGAAACCAAGGCCATGAAGATTTATGTCCATATTTTCTTCTCAGTTTTATGCTTTTAGCTGTTACATTTAGGTGATTGATCCATTTTGCATCTTTTTGTGTATGATATAAAGTAGGATTGTAATTTCATTCTTTTGCACATGAATTGTTTTCTTAGCTTTATTTTTTTGATAGTTCATTGGAAGTCTATAGAAATATAATTACTGTGTATGTCAGCCTTATACCTTTCTACCTTGCTGAATCCATGTATTAATTGTAATAGCTTTTTGGTTGATTCCTCAGGATTTTCTATCTACAAGGTCATACTATATATAAAAAGAGAGTTTTACTTCTTTCTTTCCAATCTAGGTGACTTTTATTTTTTTATCATAACTGATTGCCTTGGCTGGAACTTCCTGTATAGTTTGTATGAAAGTAGAAAACTGTTCTGTTCCTGACCTTAAGGAGAAAGCTTTTAATCTTTCCTGTTGTATGATGTAAGTTGTGGGTTGTAAAGTTTTTTAAAATCTATTTTTAAGTGATAATGCAAGCATCATATTGGTATATTGTAAAATACCTTTCCCCACATTCTGCTTTCCTATTCTCTTTCTCTTCATATCCTTTCCTTTACTTTTCTGTCCTAACATTTTTGACTTGTGATTATCACACAGAACCACAAATTTAGGTCAATAGATGTCACCATGAAAGCAAAAAGAAAAGCTATCATTTCTCAGGACTTTTGAGCCCTAAGCCACAACACTGCCCTTGGTATTTTTAAGCAGAAGTGTCACTGGGCAGTCCAGTCATTGACATAATGATTTTCATTCCCCTAATATATTCTGGTGAAAAGGAATTTATTTAAACATGATGTCACTCTAAAAAATAGTGAGGGAATATGTCATCATGCATGGAAAACTTTTAAACAAATACTGTTTCCATACAAAGGGGTAAGATTTTTCAGTGATTCTTGGTGAGAATTTCAAGATAGATTTCCTGTTTGTTTCATATAGCTGGGTATATATCAGAGAATTTTCATTGCATACCTACCATGTGCCAAATACAGGATTAAAACTTGTGAAAGATACAAAGGTAACACACGCCCTTCCCCTCAAGAGCTTTTAACATCAGTTACAAGGCCCAGATGCCTTTTCAATAAGGACAAAACTTGTGTGTTGTGTTTTTTTAATCGTATTGTTGAATACGTTAGGTGCGAGCCAATGAATAGAATATAAATCCTAGAACTTGAGTGGCTGTTGAAGGAGAGGCAGTGATCACGTGGAAAGGGAAACCCTAAACTGAAAGCCATGTGAATCAGGTGCCTGAGGCCTGGTGTCAGTTTGTTGCTGAGTCACTGCTACTATTAGGACCTCGTTAGCGAAGCAGCAGCTTTGAACTATATCAGGGATGTCAGACAAGTTTCACCTCCTATGTACACTGATGAAGTGATGTCTCTAACTAGAAAATGTGTTGAAATGTTCTGAGGCCATATATGACCTCAGCAGGAAAAAAGAGGGGTGATGTGTCATGATTGATGTCATGCCTAACACACCATTGGGAATTGTTCTCTGCTTGAGATCCCTAGATTCAGTGATTTTTAAGGTGTCTTCCAACAGTAATTCTTTAAAGTGAAGAGACGCCACTCACTCTGTTCAGTTCAGTTCAGTCACTCAGTCGTGTCCGACTCTTTGCGACCCCTTGAACCACAGCACGCCAGGCCTCCCTGTCCATCACCAACTCCCTGAGTCCACTCAAACCCATGTCCATTGAGTCGGTGATGCCATCCAGTTATCTCATCCTCTGTCATTCTCTTTTCCTCCTGCTCTCAATCTTTCCCAGCATCAGGGTCATTTCCAATGAGTCAGCTCTTTGCATCAGGTGGCCAAAGTATTGCAGTTTCAGCTTCAGCATAAGTCCTTCCAATGAACACCCAGGACTGATCTCCTTTAGGATGGACTGAATCTCCTTGCAGTCCAAGGGACTCTCAAGAGTCTTCTCCAACACCACAGTTCAAAAGCATCAGTTCTTCAGCACTCAGCTTTCTTTATAGTCCAACTCTCACATCCATACATGACTACTGGAAAAACCATAGCCTTGACCAAATATGCTGTCTAGGTTGGTCATAACTTTCCTTTTAAGGAGTAAGCATCTTTAATTTCATTGCTGTGATCACCATCTGCAGTGATTTTGGAGCCCAGAAAAATAAAGTCAGCCACTGTTTCTACTGTTTCCCCATCTATCTGCCATGAAGTGATGGGACCAGATGCCATGATCTTAGTTTTCTGAAAGTTGAGCTTTAAACCAACTTTTTCACTCTCCTGTTTCATCAAGAAGCTCCTTAGTTCTTCTTCACTTTCTGTCATAAGGGAGGTGTCATCTGCATATCTGAGGTTATCAGTATTTCTCCTGGAAATCTTGATTCCAGCTTGTGCTTCCTCCAGCACAACGTTTCTCATGATGTATTCTGCATATAAGTTAAGTAAGCAGGATGACAGTATACAGCCTTGACGTACTCCTTTTCCTATTTGGAACCAGTCTGTCTGAGCCTTGGACAAAAACCACAGAAATTTGTCACTGTTACAGGGGTCTCAGCCTCTGGGACCCAGGGGTAAATGCAGCATAAACTGAAAATGAAAACTATTTGAAATGAGGAAGAGGATGGGATATTGTAAGTAATGTTATCATTAGTTGGTATCGACAGAACTTTGTGGCTTGTTGGGGATTCAGAGTGAAAGCCATGGGGGTTTCTCTGGTGGTCCAGTGGCTGGGACTCCACGCTTCCAGTGCAAGGAAACACGTTTGATACCTAGTGGGCTGACTACAATCCCACATGCCATACGGTGTGGCCAAAGCATTTTTTTTTTACAGTTTATTAAACAGAGTGAGAGCTGTGGCCACTGCCCTGGAGGAACTTATGTGTAAAATGGGCTGTGACTAGAGCCTTATTAGCAGTGTGTACAAGAGCTGTGGGGACTTCATGGACGTAGGAATGACTAGAGAGCACTTCATAGAAGAAGAACTTGGAGTGCTTGAGTTACTTTTCCTCAATTAGGAATTGAGGAATTACGAATGAATAATTAAACATTCATCAGTGTTTGGACATTGAGTGCTACAAAACATTAGGTACTAGGCTAGGTGCCTCATGGGGCAGCCGGATAATTAAAAATGCAAAGTCTTTCCTACTTCAGAGCTCACAGAAAGATATATAAGCCAGCAAACAATAGCAACACAATATCACTGCTGATCCCTATGTGTGTTTGTGTGTGTGCGCTCCGTCGCTTAGTTGTGTCCAACTCTTTGAGGCCCCATGGACTGTAGCCCCCCAGGCTCCTCTGTCCATGGAATTTTCCAGGCAAGAATATCAGAGTGGGTCGCCACTTCCTCCTCCAGGGGATCTTTCCTGGAGAGGACCGAACTCCTGTCTCTTGCATCTCCTGCATTAGCAGGCAGATTCTTTACCACTATTGCCACCTGGGAAGCCCAAATTTAGGGAATTAATCTCTATTTTAAATACCAGGAGACTGCCTCAAGAAGATTAACTACTTTACCTAAGATCACACAGCTAGTAAGTACAAAAGTCAGGTTTAAATTCAGTTTAATTTGACAGTAGAACATTTGCCTTTCTCATTTCTTCATACTATCCTTTCTTTTCATGGAAGTCAGAAGGAGAGAGCTACTAATTATGACTTGGATAAGGGAGAAGGCTTCAAAGAGAAGGTGCTATTTGAGTGAGATCCTGAAGTTTGAGTAAGTGTTTGCCACACATAGGAAACAGCACAAACATGAAGGTGAAAAGTGTAGGCATTTTAGAGTAAGGCCATGCAGATCAGAGACACCAGATGAATGGTGAGGAGGGTGTGGTGGGAGTTTTAGCTAATGGGGCTGACCAGGAAGATCTGGAAGTTTGTGTGGAAAGTCTGGCTATGAACTTTGAAGCTTACTGAGTTTGGATAGTATCCATGAGGAAATCTGAGGCTCTCCATTCCTAAATACCCATTTGCTACAAATGAAACGCAGTGTGTCTTCACGAAGTCTGTGTCCACACATGGAAAGACAGATTAACTGTTGTGACAGTAATCCAGATAATTCCAGCCTACCCATAACCAGGCTCAAAGTGGCATCAGTTTGGATAGATCTGCTTGAGAACCACCTCAGTTCCCCAGATCTCAGTGAATGTCAGTTAAATTTCTGAGAATGTCAGTTAAATTTCTAATGCATCTCCATTCAAACTAGCCTCTAGTGAAAACTTCCCTGGTGAGACTTCCCTGGTGGCTTAGACGGTAAAGTGTCTGTCTACAATGTGGGAGACCTGGGTTCAAACCCTGAGTCGGGAAGATCTCCTGGAGAAGGAAATGGTAACCCTCTCCAGTATTCTTGCCTGGAAAATCCATGGACAGAGGAGCCTGGTAGGCCCCAGTCCATGGGGTCCCAAAGAGTTGGACATGACTGAGCAACTTCTCTCTTTCTTTTCTAGTGATAACTTAGTCACCACTTTAATTTCTTCATTGTTCTGTTAATCAATTTTCTAATCAGTCATTCTATTATTTATTGAGACATTTAAGAATAGTCTTCAGAATCAAGCTCTTTTTCCATTGAAAAATCAGTGATATTTAGTGATTTATGCTGTTTTGTTTAATTTTTATTTTAAAATGTCAATAATTTAAGGAAGGAAAACATGTCTGAAAGAATATAAAAGAATTATTATTAACATTCTTACCAAATATCAGCAATGTGCAATTATAAGGGTCCCCTTTGCATTGTAGAGACTTCCCTGGTGGCTCAGATGGTAAAGCATCTGCCTCCAATGTGGGAGACCCAGGTTCAATCCCTGGGTCCAGAAAATCCCCTGGAGAAGGAAATGGCAACCCACCACAGTATTCTTGCCTGGGAAATCCCATGGACAGAGGAGCCTAGTCAGTTACAGACCATGGAGTTGCAATGAGTCAGACATGACTCAGCAACTAAACAACAACAAAGGTGTTGTTGCCTATACAAGGTAACTTCCTGGGCAGTGTGGACCAAGATGAGACAGTTATGGTCATTGCCCTGAAGGAGCAGGGCTACTGGGGGAGAGAATGTGTCCCCCCCACCGCCGGCGAAGAAGTAATTCATACCGAATAGGAGGGATGGGAAACTTGCTCTGAAGTTTAGGCTCCTCTGAACTTGATTCTGGCTTGGAAGCTGGAGGAATTTGAATTGGGGAGCCTTGAAGGATTGGTAAAATTTTCAAGGGATGGGCAGTGGTGTCAAAATAGGATATAGGACACATAGGAAGTAGAACATGGTTGCTTCCATTACAAGCAACAGTTAATGAAGAATGAAAGGCCTCAGAACTGCAAAGTGACTCAAGTCGGTTCTAGTGCCTTAAATTTTCCAGGAAACTTGCGCTTTATCCTGTAAACAGTGAAGAATTTTAATGGTTGTGACCACACCCAACCTAGTGATTTTCTCTGATTTTCCACTCTTAATGTACCTGAATTGTTGCCCGAACATCACTCCCAGGCAGACCTCCAAACTTACTCATCTTTGGGCTACTAGCACAATGTCTACCAGACACTGCCGGGGTCCATGGCGTCGATGAAAAACTGAGCTGAGTCAATGTGGTGATGGAGCAGTCTCTCCCTTTATTGTTGTTGGTTTACAGTTTTTATACCCAAGAAACATACCCATTACATCACAATTATTCTATATAATCTTCTGTTTTCTGCCTACCATCAACAACTTTAACATTAAGCTCATTTTCCTTGCAGAAGTCGGATTTCTGCATAATTAGATTTAACAATAATATGTTTACCATTTGAATGTCTCCAGCATACTTTAGATAAGTACATCAATCTAAGTAGAAAGGTTACATTTCTCTTATTAGGTGCAACTATGTAGAAGAGGGAAGGGCTTAAGCTTGAAACTGTTTTATTCTATTAACCTACTCTCTTTCTTACGAGGAAAGAGGACAAAGAGACAGTTTAGCAGTACTGCTTTAAGAATAAAACCCTATTAACCTTATAACTACTATAATGAATTCCTTTGTCTACAATATCCTAGAGCAATCAATATCTCCAACTATGCTGGCCACAGTTATGAGCATTCCTAAGTCCCATTCCAGCCTGGTTTCTTCAAGGAAGGGAGCCTCCTCCGTGAAGTGGTCGGGAGAATGGGAGGTGGAAAGGTGACCCAAGTATGAGCCCTTCTGGTGGTGGCCTTGCCATGACCCCCGAGAACTCTTGATAAACTCCCCAGTTTACCAGTAGGAGGTGTAGTAATTTATTTAAATGTCCCTTTTATTCCTCCTTTGTCCTCAGGGAAGGGAATTCGCCTTTCCTGCATCCTCTGGGGGAATTATCTCAGGACAGATTCTTTCTAACTGGGACTGACCTGAGATGAGCTAAAACATAAACAGATGAGCATAAACAGAACTTCCCAAGAAAAATACCAGGAGGGGCCTTGCCTTGGGATGCCCCAAAGGAAAATCCACTTTGCAGTTTCCTCCTTAGTCTCGTGACCTTGTCATCCTAGTGAGGGGGCATCCTGACTGCTCCTGGCAAGACACATACTGGCTTCTCCTTCCACCCTTTTTAGAGGAAAGGTAAGTGAATGATCAAAAGTAGATTTCCAAGAGATCAGTCTGGAAACCATGGGAAAGATAGATTGGAGGGGAGAGAGACCAGCAGTGGGAGATATTGAGATAACTAAAGCAGTATCCTGGGTGTGAGAATCTGAAAATCTAAATTTAGAACAGTGAAGAAAGGAAAGGAGAAGAGTGTGGTTGAAGAGATCAAAGAGGACCATTATCCTTGAACATCTGACCTAATATTATTTCCTTTTCTAAAGCCTTGAGCTCCTTTTCAGAGGGGATGTTGACTGGGAGAGATGAGTTGTTGTCGCTCAGTCTCTAAGTCGTGTTGACTCTTTGTGACCCTGTGGACTGCAGCAAACCAGGCTTCCCCGTTCATTACTATGTCCCAGAGTTTGCTCAAGCTCATGACCATTGTGTCAATGATGCCATCCAACCATCTTATCCTCTGTTGCCCCTTCTCCCCCTGCCCTCAATCTTTCCCAGCATCAGAGTCTTTTCCAGTGAGTTCTTCCAATGAATATTTAAGGTTGATTTCCTTTAGGATTGACTGGTTTGATCTCCTTGCAGTCCAAGGGACTCTCAAGAATCTTCTCCAGAACCATAGTTCAAAATATTCAGGAGAGAGGGGTTGGGGCAAAGATGGAGCTATTGGTGAGAAAATCATGGCAATCTCCCTGAATCAAACTGGAGCTGGCATTAAGAAGTCTCAGTTCTGTTTCATACTCTCTTGGACATTTCTGTACAGTCATTGGGTCCTACTATGTCATTTACAGATGAAGAAACTAACAATCATTTTTCTGGAGCACACAGAGTTAGTAGCAGAGCCTGCCGTCAAATCGTTTATCAGAAAAGTGACTTGACAGTTAGTGTTCTGTCAGCAATATAGGGATTATGTTTGTTTCACCAGGATAAGTTATGAGGGTTGCTTTTGTAGTAGCTTCAAAGTGATATTTTGAGTTTCAAGAGAAAAGTCATTTCTGCCCTCGAAAAATAGGAAAACTCCTTAATAGAGCTAGCTTTTAGATGGCCAGAGCCCAGGGAAGAGCTCAGATGTCCAGACTGACCTAGAGATTCAGAGAGGTAGGGTGAAAGGGGAAGCATACCGCCTCATACTTGCCTTTGGGAAGGCAACATTTCCCCTCAAAGTTCATAAACTCAATAAAGGCTGCCCCTTGAGTTCTTTATTATCACTCCCCTCCTCCAGGCCCTCTATCAGTTTCCCGATTGGACTTCCTGGCACTGGTCCTTCTCCTCTGATTCTTTCCCTGTACTGGATGCAGGTTGGTTTTAACCAGGCTAACATTTTTATGTAAAGAACCAAAACAGGATTGTGTCCAGGAAATTGTGCAGTATCACCAGACCAGCCCAGTCTGGGAAGAGAAGCTAACTCCCTACATTTTCCTTTGAATGTGATCATCACATTTGTCCAAACCTTGAGCTCCCATGTCCACTGAGAGCCATGATTAAAGATATACAAGTGGCTTTTCTGCAGGTAGTTCTCAGAGGGGCCTACAGTTAAGTTTCATTCTCTCATATATGTAAGGAGGGTCCCTCTCTCAACCTTGAAAGCCAGTTGAACTCAACAAACATTTTTTAGTGAATAAATACACATGCTTTTACTTATTCCCCATAGGGTATTTATTTGTCAAGTTATTAATGAGGAAACTACTAGTGTGTAGAATGGGATGGAGAATAAATCATGTTCCTTATATGCATATTTCTTGGGTCACCTCCCTCCTAGCTTCAAAAACTACCACTGTTCAAACAACCAAGTTAATCTACAACCTTATGTTGCCAAATTTAGTATAGTTTACAACTGATAAAATCTGTCCACTACACATGTACACACACTCATTTTTACAATATGTTGTAGTTTGTTCAGTTCTTTTACCTTAATTGTATTTATAGACCACTTTTTTTTTTTCTGGTTTTGTGTATGTTGACTCTTGAATGTGCTTGGTCAACCTCATCCCCAGGAGGAAACACGAACAAAAGTTGTAAATTTTTCAAAATACTTTGAAATCCAATGTTATTTTCCTTGCCTGATTACATTAGGCTAATACTTTTACTTCAGGAATGTTGGAAGGAATATGGTAAATTGAAATATAATAAACTCACTTGCTCATGGCACTTCCTCCTAATGATTTCAGTTTTCAGTGTTTCAGGTTTTAGTTTAACAGACACTTGTTGAGGCTCTACTGGGTGCCACATACCGATTTAGGCAATGAAAGTACACCATGAATAGGACAGGGTTCTAGCCTGTAGGAATCATAAAATATTCTGCAGGTGCTCAGTCGCTTCAGTCATGTCCAATTCTGTGACCCCATGGACTGTAGCCCACCAGACTCCTCTGTCCATAGGATTTTCCAGGCAAGAATACTGGAGTGGGTTGCCATGCCCTTCTCCAGGGGACCTTCCACACCCAGGGATCGAACCCACATCTCCTATGGCTCCTGAATTGGCGTGAATACCACTGAGCCACCTGAGAAGCCCTATATTCTGCAGAGATAAACATGTAAGCAAATGACAAATAGAATCTTCTAAGCACTGAATGGGAAGCAAGGTCAAGCTACTATTTGAACTCAGACCTGGAATACTTAAGCCTCTCTTGGAGTTTGTAGGCAAGTTCTTAGTGGAGATAATGCCCCAACTGAGCCTTGAAGGATCAATAGAATCTAGTGTAAAAGGATAGAAAGACTTGTGGAGGCTGAGGGGAGGGGATCTAAAGACAGGAAGCAGCCCATTCATTGTGTGCAGGGAAGCCAAAGAAGCTTTGTGTGACAAATACAGGAGCTTAAGTACAAAGTTACAGGTGTTAGCCAGGAAGGCCAAGAGGAAGTCGGGACTCAGATCTAACCCAGAGGGCAGTGGAGAGGCTTTGGAGGATTTTAGCAAGATTAGATTAGAACTTTAGCAGGTCACTCAATTTACTTTGAAATAAATTTCCAAAAAGGGGCAACCCTAGACAGCTGAAGTCCATTTTAATAATGCATGTGAGATGGAGACAGCCTGACCTAGAACCACAGAGTAGCAACAGAAAGGAAAGAGACCAGAAAATATTTAGCAGGAAAAAAAAAAAAAATACGTACCCTAGGGCACCTACATCAGCATCAGCTAAGACTTAAAAATGGATGCCAAACCTCAAACCCAGCCCTGTGGACTCAGAATCTCTAGGAGTAGAAGTTTATAGTCTACAGGAACTTGAATAGAATTTGTATCCTATTGTTGTGTGAAAATTGTATAAATCTTAATTATGTTGAATTGGTTCATAGTGCTTTTCACGTCTACTATGTCCTTCTACTTTTCTGTATATTCATTCTGTTAATTTTTGAGAATTTGATATTGAAACTCCAACTAAAAATCTTAGTTTATCTACTTAAAACATAATTGTAATAGAGTGGAACTATATGTAACTTTATTCTGTATTTTCCAAGTCTTGTGTAAATGTGTTATCATACTTTCATAATGTAAAAAATAAGAAAGAGGAAAAAAAGAATCTCTAGGGATGGAGATTCAGGAAAGTTGCTTTTTACCAAGCTCCCAGGAAAATTCCATAGACTTGCTAAAATTTGAGATACACAGGTATAGGGAAACGGCTTGATATCACACAGAATAGTCAATTTTTATCATAGTTATCATAATATATCTAAGCTTCAATCACCAGATATATAAAAATGGAAATCATATTAAAAGAAATAATATATGTTAAGTACCTAGAAATATTAGTCAGTCTCTCTCCCACCCACCCATACACACACACACACACACACACACACACACACTGTGCTGTGTACAGAAAGGAAGGGAGAGTTGGCACAACCTTGCCTAACACCTGTTGGCACAGGGGCGTTTTTTGACTGTGTGCTTGCTGACTTTATTTTGGGCAGGAAGGTGGAATTGGCAGCAAACTGTCCTCCACTCCTGTCCCTGCCATTGGCTGAAAATCAGGACTGTTCTGAGTCCTCCACCATATTGTATAATTACCTGTGGGAAGTTTCAGAACAGACTCCATCAGTGCTCGTTGCACTGGAGAACTGCCATGTTCTATTCAGTGCACCAATTGCTCTGAACACCCATAGACTGCCTTATGTTCTTCTACGGTTTCTTTTTTATAGGCATTGCTCATTTGCTCCATAGAAAAATTCTTAATATGCCCATCTTATAGATGAGATAACTGAAGTTTAGAAAGGATAAACAACTTACCCAAGCTCATGGAGCTAGTAAATGGCAGCGTTGGGCCTTGTGGGATGACATATTACATGAGCAGAATAGAATAATTGATTCGTCAGGGTATTTTAGTGAAAGTAAAAGTCATTCAGTTCATGTCTGGCTCTTTGTGACTCCATGGACTATACATACAATCCATGGAATTCTCCAGGCCAGAGTACTGGAGTGGGTAAGGACTCTCCCTTCTCAAGGGCATCTTCCCAGCTCAGGGACTGAACCCAGGTCTCCCGCATTGCAGGTGGATTCTTTACCAGCTGAGCCACCAGGGAAGCCCAAGAATACTAGAGTGGGTAGCCTCTCCCTTCCCCGTCGGATCTTCCTCCCCAGGAATCGAACTGGGGTCTCCTGCATGGCAGGCAGATTGTTTACCAGCTGACCTACGAGGGAAGCCCCAAAGCATTTTTATGTATGAACTAATTCTAGATGTTATTAGCATAGCTAATTCTATCTATTTAATTAGTGATGCTAAGGCTAAAGAAATATAAATAAGAGATGTATAATTTGTGGTTATATAAATAACAAATATAGTTTCATCAGATGAGAACACTGAGCTTTTGCTCAATTTTCTTCCTGCTATTAATTCTGAAAATTTGGCTTGAAACCATTTCTACTTACGGGGGGTGTTCATGAATCAGTTCTAATTCACTGCAGGGTTTCTTTTAACCTGACTCTTTAAGGTAAAAACTCAGAGTCACATCTTAGAGTTTATATGTTTCACTGTGCAAAACCTTTAACTCTCCAAAAACTAAAACATCAATACTGAAAGATAAAGATACAGAAGCTACTGTTCAGTCATCTGACCTCCTCACTATAGTAATTACAGCCAGAATCTCAGCAAGCAAAAATAGTATATCTTGTCTCTTTTCACCTGTATACCATGTTTATATGTGGGTAGAAAGTCTTTTTCTTAATGGCAGATCACATAATGTCTGAAAAGTTTCAACAGTAGCTTCCACTATGTTCCTAGTATTCATTTAAAAATACCTAATTACTTTGCCCTTTTATTTAAAAAATAGTCTCTAAACTTAGGCTGTCTTGGATTGTATTCTTAGCTATGTGATCTGGATCCAGTAGCTTCTCCTCCTGAGACTTTGAATTTTTAGCTATAATAAAATCTAGAAAGTAGATTGCATGTTCCTTGAAGGCAGGGAATATGACTTATTTAAGGCTTTAAATAGTTCATGACACTTAACCAATAAGTATTGAACTGTGAGAATAAAGAGGGTGATATATTGGAAGAAGTGGTATATGAATTAGAAGATACAGCCTACATGTTTTTATTGTAGTTTGTACATGGAGAACTGAACAACTTATTTTTGCTTTTAAAGAAAGATTCTCTTAATCTGAGTGTTATTTTCTTCAGTTCAATAAATAGGTTTTAAGTATCCCTTATGTACGGAAACTGCTTTGGCCACTGAGTTGGGGACACAGGTAAAGTAGGGTTCCACTTCTGCCATCCCAGAACTTACTTTCTAGAACACACACACACACACACACACACACACACACACAATATAGCATAAGGTGAAAAAGTTTAGTAAGAGATGGAAAGAGCCTTAATGGAGATTCAAAGGAAAAGGAGGACCAATCTTAGTGTAAGCAATTAAGAAATGGTTCCAAGAAAAGGTAGCATTTTAGCTGAGTCTGTGGGCATTGAGTAAAATTTCAGCAACTGTAGAATAAGTGCAGGCTTCCCTCATAGCTCAGTTGGTAAAGAATCCACCTGCAATGCAGGAGACCTGGATTTGATCCCTGATTTGGGAAGATCCCCTGGAGAAGGAAATGGCAACCCACTCCAGTATTCTTGCCTGGAAAATCTTAGAGACAGAGGAGCCTGGTAGGCTGCAGTCCATGGGGTTGGAAAGAGTTGGGCACGACTGAGCGAATTTCACCTTCAGAATAAGTGCAGTTTTTACACTTAGGAAATAGTAGAAGCAAAAGTAAAGTAGTGAAGGATATGTGACAACCAACAAGTACTCTATATTTGATTGAATCATAGACTACAGACAGGGGAACAGTGGGGGAGTAAGATTGGAAATGTAGTTGGAGCCCCAGATTAGAGGGTATTCCTTTAAAAATTTCAAGGAGGCTGTTCTTCAGGCTCTGGGACACCCTTAAAGGCTATTTGAACAGAATAGTGACAGGATTTGTTTGTGAATAAAGACATTGACTCATTGCTGGGGGGATGAATGGTGCACACCTAGGAGGGGAGAGTAGAATCAGGGGGCACCTTAGGGGAGGTGGCTGGAAGGACTCAACTCACGGAGGGCTCACCCTTACCGAGAGGTTAGCAGAGAGTGTTGAAAATGTCGTCTGTGAACATGTGGAGGATCCCAAATGAGTTACTTATTGGTAGAGAGAGGGGTAAAGGCAAATCATGCAAAGTAACTGTGCCCACGAGGATGACAGTGGAAGCGAGCATGAACTTGGGAGAATGCAGACTGGAAATTTAAATTTTGTATATGCTTTTAGGCCCAGCTTCAAGCCAATATCTCCCTCCACTCCACCTCAGGACGGTTGCTTTCCCTTCCAACACATATCTCTGGCACTAGATAATTGCTGTTGTGCTGTTAGAAATCAGCAGTTTATGCATGATACTGAAATAACCACTGAATTGAACTGAAAACCAACCCAGGCAGAATCAATAAAACTGTCACTAAAATAAACTTTAAAAAAAAAAATGAAACCAATTTTAGACTGATTGCCAGGTTAAAAGCAGAAAGATGTAATAAATCTGCTCCTCTGGGATTAAGAAATCCTTCATGAAGCATTTTTTACCATGTTCCCAATAATTGCAGCTCTTCCCAGGTGGTACAGTGATAAAGAAAACACCTACCAATTCAGGAGACACAGAATCCATCTCTGGGTTGAGAAGATCCCATGGAGGAGGAAATGGCAACCCACTCCAATATACTTTCTTAGAAAATCCCATGAACAGAGGAGCCTTGCATGCTACAGTCCATGGGGTCGCAAAGAGTCAGACATGACTGAGCACACACATGCACACACACACACAAATAATTACAAATATATTCCTTAGGTCTAGACTTTTATCCTGGAGGCATTTGCTATGATGATGACTTTATTATTTGCTCTTACAAAAATGTTACCTTCTCAAGGTAAGAAAATAAAAACAATACAATTGGGTATAAAGAGAAAAGCAAACAAAACAAACAACTCCCCCTCCCAAAAAAAAACCTCTCTTTCTTCACTTAATTCTACTGTGAAAGTTCTACTTTCCATATGTAAAAATTAATATCCATATGTAGTCCTGAAAATAAATCATAATTAATAGCTGTAGCAACAGAGGATAAATGAAAGAGAAGAAAACTAAATTGAAAGCTTTTACACTGAATCATGTTATATAAATGTTTTGTCATGCTTTTTGCCCAAATAATAAATGCATTTGAGGTTTGTTTTTTTTTTTTAAATTCTTCATGGATGAAAGTGAAAATGTTAGTCGCTCAGTTATGTCTAACTCTTTGCAACCCCATGGACTGTAGTCCCCCAGGTTCCTCCATGGGATTTCTCAGACAAGAATACTGGAGTGGGTTGCCACTCCCTTCTCCAGGAGATCTTCCCGATCCAGGGATCAAACCCAGATCTCCAGTATTACAGGCGGATTCTTTACCATCTGAGCCACCAGGGAAGCCCTCTTCATGGATACTAGTAGTAAATCTTCATATTTGCAGAATCTTTGATATGTTATTCATGTCATAGATAAGAAGACAGGATTAAGTGACCTGTCCATAGTCACACAGCCAAATGCTGTCCTTTGGAGGCACGTGAAGATCATTTCAGTTATTTAGAAAAGGTTTACAAGGTGTCCTTCATATCCAGCACTGTGCTAGGGTTTGAAGGAAACAAAGATGCATGAGCCTTTGTTTGCTCTTGGCAAACATCAGATGGTCTGGGAAGGACTGGGGTTTCCTTGAAAATTTATAGTTCTCTGTAAAATGGGCTAGTCAGAGAGGTCTAGTAAACTTGCTTCATTAAGATGTCAGATAAACAAACAAAAAGAGACAGAGTATGAAGGCTATTTACTCAAATCAAAATTACACTTTTCAAAAAAAATATGTGTGTAGCCCACTTATTATCTATGATAATGTAATAAGTGGCATGAATCTCCCACTTACCATGAAGGTGTGAAACAATGAAAAGCATACCATGGCCGAGGATTATGATCTATCAAATCCTGTGCACTTGGGGTCTGTTAAGAGTAAAGGGAGACTTATTTAAAGCATGTGTTCACACCCTGTGTAAACATTCACTTTGTGCACTGCTGACTGTTCAAGAATAGCAAGTATTATTAAAATTAAATATTAACTGACCAAAAAAAAGAGTAAAGGGAGAAAAGTTCCTCTTTCCATGAAGCGAAAGTGTTTGGTATACACAGGTATCCGTGGGGAGGCTCAGGGAAGCACCCTCTATTTGTTAGTAGTGATAAGATGTAAAGCAAACAGTTGCCATTCATTTACAGAGTTCTGGGCAATTTGGCTGACCCAGCTACCAACTGAGAGCTTTTTCAAATTTATTGCAAGCACTTGTCAGTCTGAGTTAGAGCCTACCTCACTTGAAAAGAAGGAAAAAGCTTGTAGAGTGCCGTTTGCCTTTCATGTTTTGACAACTTCATGAATATTTGTTAAGATTTTTGTTACCACTTGTTGAAACTAGTGTTCGGGCATTTTTGATGTGAATGGTTGTTCTTGGAAGGCCCTGAGAAGCAACCATTTCTCTCTGTAATTGGCTTGTACTCACCTGTCACGAAGAATTAACACCTTAATGAATGTGGAGCACGTGTCCTATGTGAATTATAGTGCCTGTCACTCCTGGTTTGTGGAGACAGTGTTCTGTGAACACCTCCCATGCCCACAGGCCGTTGTGGAGGTGGCATGCTGGGACACAAGCCCAGATTATACTCAGAAAATAAGTACATGAGCTTATGATTGTTACTCAGTGCAATCATTGCTCTGTAAAAGGTAAGGAGTTTTCCCCCAACTGATCCTCAAGCTGCTGCTGCTGCTGCTAAGTTGCTTCGGTTGTGTCCGACTCTGTGCGACCCCATAGACGGCAGCCCACCAGGCTCCCGTCCTTGAGATTCTCCAAGCAAGAACATTGGAGTGGGTTGCCATTTCCTTCTCCAATGCATGAAAGTGAAAAGTAAAAGTGAAGTCGCTCAGTCGTGTCCAACTCTTTGCGACCCCATGGACTGCAGCCCACCAGGCTCCTCCGTCCGTGGGATTTTCCAGGCAAGAGTACTGGAGTGGGTTGCCATTGCCTTCTCCGGCTGATCCTCAAGAGCAGGCTGAAGTTCAGTGTTTACCACCTTCTCAGTAACAGGCAAAGTTCACATTTGGTAAATAAAGGATTTGACTTGATCAGTATTTCTAAAATGTGATAACTGTATAAGGAGCATTTGCTGAAGGTTATTTATAAGCCAAGAAATTTTGCAAAATAGATTATAAGAATTTTTCTCATTAAAACTTCCCAAAAATCCTATGAGGTAAAATCTACCTTAGGTGCCTTTTTTAAAGAAAATGATCCCTCTTGTCCTGCCCAACCCTGAAGTATTGACTAAAGCCTTCATAATGATGTTCCCTAAATCTATGTAAGCATAAAATTAAGTACAAATATGTTATGCTTATAGCTCTTATCATCTGTAGGTAAAATAAATTTACAAATTAAATGTCTTATTTATTTAGTGTTTATATATATTTCAGCAACAAAGTTCAAAATCACAGCATAAAGTTGATTGATGATATCTCGGTACAATAAAATCTTCACCCACAATGTAAACATTCCATGGAGGTTTGCGTTGTACATGCTGGGTACCATAGGTGGAGACTCAATTGTCTCACCACTACACTCACCGAAAAAACCACTGCGGAGGTCCCAACTCCTCGCTCTGACCCTTGGGAGTTGTCCGAATGAATAATTACAGACCTCATTCATCATACTACAGGTGCCTTCCGTGGTTGAATCCAAACCTTAATGTTCTCCTTGCCTGCTCCCTCTGCGGCACTCAGCCGAAGTCCCCGGCACTGTCTGCGTGTGTCCCTAGGGCAGCACCTCTGCCCAGCCCCCATCTGAGTTGAACTGTGCTATTTTTATTCAGCTGTGGGCTGAGAACGTGTTTTGTTTGTTTTTTTTTTACTTTTCATTTAATAGTGATGAAAGTGCATAAGACTTTAATGGGTAGATTTTGTGACTTCCCTGTCAGCCGCAAAATTCTTCTCCTGCACAATTTATAATCCAAATACTTGAAGTGGTTGATTAAATAACAAAAAAAAAAGGTTTCTTGACTCTATATGTGATTTCTGCAGAAAAATGTGTACTGTGCATTTCGTGCTCAATTATTTCTTCAGTAGAAGTAAGATTTCAGAAAGATCACGTGTAGCCGAGAGGCGCCCAGGGCAGGTCTTGTCTTTCCTGCCATTTCACTGAGTTCCACCCTCTTCTCAAAACCTCCATTCTGTCCACAAAACTTGTTAACTGTAACTCCTCAGTCCTACAAAATTGGGCAAGGGTGAGAGGAGAAGAGGCGGCCTTGCGCCCCCTGTTGGGCATTCGCCCAAACTGAGTCCTGCTGTTTCTCCACCTGACAATCTCCTTCTCCAGATAAAATCCCAGCTGAAATGGTGCCCCCGAGCCTTCTCCAGCGGCTTCACTTGTTGTAAATAAATCCATCACAGCAGTTATAACAGTGTGCTAACGGTTTGTGTAAATTGTGAGCTCTTTATTTTGTGTTCCCAAGATTGGTTACAGCCACATTGTTTCTGAAGGGACACACATCATGGGTTGGGGGGTGGGCGGTGAAGCTCATCCCACATAAGGTTCAGCAGGAGCCAGCCTGAGACAGTGAGTGTTTGCAATCCCACTTCCCTGCGGTGGTGGGGGGAGGGGAGTCCATTTCTTAGTTTGCACCAGGCACTCTTGCCACTGGAGCCTTGAATATAATGTTTGGCAAAAAAAAAATAAGAGCTTGTGGTATAAAAATAGTTATTTGCTGAGCACTCACCATGGTTATATATGCATATGTGCGTGCTGAGTCACTTCAGTCGTGTCTGACTCTGCGACCCTATGGACTGTAGTCTGTCAGACTCCTCAGTCCATGGGAATTTTCCAGGCAAGAATACTGGAGTAGAATCTTCTTGACCCAGGGATCGAACCTACATCTCTTACGTCTCCTACACTGGCAGACGGGTTCTTTACCACTGGCGCCACCTGGGAAGCCCCAAGCCCGTAAATGCCTGGTTGCATTTACCACCGCAGCAGCCCGTGACGGGGGCATTAGCATGCTACTCCTTTGGAACCTTCAGGAATGGCTATTGCTGTCCAGTGTAGCATCTTCTACTGGAACATGCACTCTTCAGCCTCTGAAATGAGGGTTGAGAATGAGTAAAGACTAATAATGTTGTCTATTAGATGCTGTTTCCTAGGCACTGTGCTAAGTGATGCGTGTGTATTTTCTCACAAGTGAAGCACATCTGTTACATGAACCGTGTGTCTAGGCAAGGTGCAAAGATGCCTCCACCTGAACCAGGACAGTCGCAGGAGGGATGGAGACAACTATGACAGAAATTCACAAGGAAGGGATTAAGGATGATGGCAAAGTTTCTGGTGGATATTTAGGGGGAAAATTCCTCCCCATGCTCGAGAAACATTCCATTTGGCCTTAAAGTGACAGTCAGTTATAGTGACAGACTCACTCAGAGATCCCTGGTGTCTAGTTCAGAAATAACAATGAACCTGCTGGGCTGTGACATGAACACAAATAGGAAGGGGGTCTGTGTGTGTATAAGAGAGAGAGAGAGAGCAAAGGAGGGGGAGGGAGAGAAAGGGGAAGAGATTATTCTTAAAAGGAAATGCTGGAGGTTTGAAAGTATTTTATTCCCTAGAGGTGTGTTTATATGTTTTCATGGTTTTAATCTCTGCCCTCTAAAACCTGAGAGGAATTCAAATCCTAGCCAAGAGAAAAAAAATCTATACTTTTATCAGCTGCTATTCAAAGGTTAGCAAGCAGTGTTCGATTTTTTTTCTCTCCCCAAATAATGAACCGTTGAGAAACCCTTAGGCCGCTTGCATCTCACATTAGAGCCACAATCCAATTCTCTGTCGAGCTCCACGTGTCTTAGAAAACACAGTCTGCTAGCCTATAGCATATGAAAGGTACCGCAAGGGAAATATGAATATGGAAAGTGCACTGAGGGCCAGACAAGAGCTCCTAAGACACAGTCACCTTTCCACTCCTGCACCACAGGGCCAGATTCCCTGCGACTCGCCCTGCTAAAAAATGGGCCTGCAGGCCGAGCGTCCTGCAGTCCCCACTGTAATGGATCTGCCTCCATTGAAGAGTTACCCCTCTTTCCATTCAAGCATGAAGTGAGAATTATTCGATCAGGCACAGCTTTACAAAGATGTTATTATTGTGCTCTACTGATGGTTTGCCCGCAATCGCTCCTGACACAGGAGTGCTGCACGTGATCTCGTGCTCTGGGTCTGCAGGTGACATCATATCGTGAGAGACAAAGAGCAAACCATCAGTTCCTGAAACTCAGTCATCATCCAAGAGGGTATGAAGCCGAGTACTTCCCCTGGTTGAAGGAGGGAAGAAAAGGAGCGAACAGGCAGGAGGAAGAAGAGGAAAAATCATCACGGTGTAAATGACCTTTACAATCGTCTCATTCATCCCCCTGACTGACGGAAGAGGACGCTGCTCCTCAGAGAGGGAAAGTGACTTTCCTAAGCACATTGGAAAGGAGGACCAGGAGCCAGGAGTTTCTCCTTGGAGTTTTCATGGCAAGTGTAGCCTGAATACTTGCCTATGGTCTGCCACTAGACAGTAAGCCCCACAAGCAAAGCAAGTTCCCTCTCTGAGCCTCATGTGTTACCAATGGTGATGATAATGATGGTGGTGGGAAGGAGGCATGGTACAGATAAGGAAAATAAATCTTGATGGTGGTTTACCCACTCAGTCGTGTCTGACTCTCCTCTGTCCATGGGATTCTCCAGGCAAGAATACTGGAGTGGGTTGCCATTTCCTCCTCCAAGGGATTTTCTTGAACCCAGGATCGAGCCCGTGTCTCCTGCATCTCCCGCATTGCAGGGAGATTTTTTACCAACTGAGCCACTAGGGAAGCTAAATAAATCTTAGAAAGTTTCAACAACTTGCTGCAAGGTCACCCAACCGGTGAGTTGGATCAAAAATGTTAGCAAGGGAAGACTCTTGAAAACAAAATGTGTCCAGTAGAGACAGGGTGTGCCTGGGCCCGTCTAACACCAGCACTGGGCTCTTAACCTCTTCCCCATGCACATTCCTCACTGCAGAAATCCCCAGGAGTCTCTAGCTCTGCTGACCTCGCCCTGTAGTGTCACATGCCTCCAAACAATAAACAAGATTGTGAAAGAAACCAGATTATGAAATGAAATCATTGGTCCCTCCCTTCCTACCTGCAATAGGACACAGTATGGATTCCCCTGCCATGGTCAACTAGCTGTCAACCAAGTCTTCCCTTAGCCAGCACTGCTTGGGCAATCACTGTGTCCTCAGCCCTGGAAAAATACAAACAGGAAACAAACTAGCAGTGACATTTTGGCTCTGAAGTCAGAGAACTTGCAAGTGATGTCACCTCTCTAAGCCTCAGTTTTCCCATTTGTATATGTGTAAGAGTACAGGCAGAGGGGTGTGTGAGTGTGTGTGTGATGGAATTGTGGGGAGGATTCAGTGAGATAATTAGTACAAAGTGTTTGACAAGATGTATACTGACAAAGGCACAGAGAAAAAGCTCAATAAATTTCTATTGCTATTGTTATTATCAATGAGTTTGTTTGGAGAAAGACACACCTTAAGTTAGGGGCTTCCCCGGTGGCTCAGCGGTAAAAGAATCCGCCTGCAGTGCAGGAGACACAGGTTCCATCACTGGGTCAGGAAGATCCCCTGGAGGAGTGCATGGCAACCTACTCCAGTATTCTTGCCTGGAGAATCCCATGGACAGAGAAGTCTGGTGGGCTACAGCCCATGGGGCTGCAGAGAGTCAGAAACAGCTGAGCACACACACCTTGAGCTTTCATGAGGACAGTCAAGAACTCTGCCTCACTCCTCCTGCTGGAGGAGAAACCTCCCCACCCTTTCTGTTCCACGTGGAGAATGATGATCTGTTCTTCAGCATCTAGATCACAGTTCACTTCTGGCTCTCCTCCATAGCAGAGCCAGTCTGCCTTCCGGATGCCTCTTGGTACCCTGCACACACTGTCACATTGTACTGTAAGTTATGAATCTCTCTGTGTCACTGAATGGTGAGGTCCATGAGCATTTATTGCAGCTCCAGGTCCTAGCTCAGCACCTGGTATATACCTGTGCCCAGCCTATATCTGGTGCAGGAATACGTGGATGTAACTAACTGCCTAAGAAAGAGATCTGGAGTAGTTAGGAAAGCCTTCTCTCAGGAAAGGTCCATGAAAGATAAATAACTTCAGAAGTACTTAGACAGCATTAAAAACAAGGGCTGTTACTTTCTGTTGGTATAAATCGATATAGTGACTTGAGTGAGGGTCTTCTCACACAGGTAAAGGTAACAGCTTACAGCTTCTCTGCTGGCCTCATGACATCACATCACCTTCAGGGTAGGTGTGTAGAATCAGCCAGTGAAGACTGGCCTGAGGGGATTACCAAAAGGAAGAGGAGCCCTTGAGGAAGTTGTGGAAGAACTGGCATTCCTGGGAATGAGGAGACGAAACTGAGGAATGACGTCCTCCCTGCACGCAGGCCTATTACTTCATAATAATAGAAGACATTCAGTGCTATCATTGACCCCAAGGGACACATCGCAGAAAGCCCATTGCATGAACCATTTGAAAAGAATAAAGAAACAGAGATTATGTTTCAGAAATAAAGTGTAAAACTCCGCAGAAAGTAAGTTGCCTGCAGAAGTTCTCAGAAATGGCTCAAGTGCCAGTAAGCTGAAAGCAGGATATAATGCATACTAGGAATCTTGACAAGCAGTCACTGTGCAATAGGCAGGGTTGCATGGTGGTTAAGGGCTCAGCGGGTATGAAACCTGGCTCATGCCTCACAGCTCTATAAACGTTGAGCACGTGACCAACCTCTCTCTACCTCAGTTTCCTTTTATGTAAAGCGTAGACACAGTGTGTAGCCACTAAGTAGAAGTGGACGATATGTGGAAAGCGGTTTAAATGTTTAGCCCATGTAAAGCACCAAGTACCTCCCCTGTTTGTATGCATTTAACAAATGTCAGAGAGAAAATGCCATTACAATAACAAGTCTCTGTTACTGATTTTGTTCCAGACGCTGCTCTGGGGCTCTATGGGAACTGCAAAGGAAAACTTAAGACTATATCCTCATCCTTCCAGACTTAGGCTGAAGATGAAACATAAAACTAACCTCAATAAGTCAATTAGAGAACTCAAATTCCAAACTGGATAAATCTGGGTGATGAGAGGGAGAGGAATATAGTAGTCAGAGAATAAGCCTAACAACCTTGTGGGTGCTCAAGTAAAGTCCATTAAAGATAATTAAGATGAGATTTCCTTCAGGTCAGGATGTTATCAGCTATTTTGTCAAACTTCAGATTTTAGAGAACAAAAAGAAAAAAAACTCATAGGAATAGAAGATCCCTCTCAATTATCAATATATTTAGAGAATGCTAAAATAGAAAGTCAGTGACGGCATCACTGACTCAATGGACATGAGTAAACTCTGGGAGTTGGTGATGGACAGGGAGGCCTGGCCTGGTGCAGTCCACGGGACTGCAAAGAGTCAGACACGACTGAATGAATGAACTGAACTGAACTGAAAATAGAAAGAAGAAAAAAGGAATTTTTTAAACTTGACCTTGAATGAGGTTTCAAATTCTGTGAATGATGGAGGCGAAAGAAACCTCAGCAATCAGCTGGTCTCATCACCTGATTCTACAGATGGAGAAACAGGCCCAGAGATTTAAGGTGACTCAGCCAGTCACACTGGAAACTCAGGTCTCCTCCTGCCCCTCAGGCTGACCCCCAGCTCCCGGTGGGCGTGTGTTGGCTTCCCTAGCTCCTGAAGGGCATTCTTCCTATACAACTCGGGTCAGCTGTTGGACCCCCACTCTGTAACTCCTACAGCTTTCTTGCTGGTGCTCTCTTATGGCCAGTTATATGCTGACAGCAACATCTTGTAGACTTAGCCTTCCAGGCTTTGACTAGAACATTTGAGTTGTTGTTACTGTTCAGTCGCTCAGTCACATCCGACTCAGCGACTGCATGGACTGCAGCACGCCAGGCTTCCCTGTCCTTTACAATCTGTTGGAGTTTGCTCAAACTCATGACATCCAACTATCTCATCCTCTGTCATCCTCTTCTCCTGCCTTCAGTCTTTCCCAACATCAGGGTCTTTTCCAGTGAGTCAACTCTTTACATCAACTGGCCAAAGTATTGGAGCTTCAGCTTCAGCATCAATCCTTCCAATGAATATTCATGGGTTGATTTCCTTTAGAATTGACTGGTTTGATCTCCTTGCCATCCAAGGGATTCTAATGAATCTTCTCCAGCACCACAGTTCAAAGGCATCAGTTCTTTGGCACTCGGCCTTTTTTTTCTCAGCTCTCACATCCGTACATAACTACTGGAAAAACCATAGCTTTGACTATATGGACCTTTGTAGGTAAAGTAATGTCTCTGTTTTTTAATACACTGTCTAGGTTTGTCATAGCTTTTCTTCCAAGGAGCAAGTATCTTTTAATTTCATGGCTGCAGTCACCATCCACAGTGATTTTGGAGCTCAAAAAATAAAGTCTGTCACTGTTTCCATTGTTTCTCCATCTATTTGCCATGAAATGACGGGACCAATTGCCATGATCTTCATTTTTTGAATGTGGAGTTAGAGCAAGTAGCAATCAAAGGATAGGAAGAGAAGGAAGGGAGGAAGGAAGGAGAGAGGGAAAAAATAGCAAAATTAAAATAAAATAACATAGAACCAAGAAATTAGCAGTGTGATCAACATCTGATCCATTCAACTATTCTGATCTCCAATTTTCTAACACATGAGAATTTAAAAATCATTCCAGTGTGTCCCATTGATGAGACTATCTTGAAAGTGAATAAAGTTGGGAATAAAAGTTTTAGGGGATTTTTTTTGCTTAGTTTTGTTTTGGTTTCAGATCCTATGGGCTGTTGCAAAAGCTGTTAGTATTTTGTGATAAAATGCTGGACCATTCTAGAATTACAAAGCAACTAATTAGAATTACATAGCTTGGCAATTTTCTATGAAGTCTACCACACAAAATGGTGTACAGATTGACAAAGAAAATGATACATTGTCAGAATGTGTTAATGAATGTTATCATCTCTCACATAGTCACAAATATCAATGTCTAGTTACTGTGCGTGTGTGCTCAACTGTGTCTGACTTTTTGTGACCCCATGGACTGTAGCCTGCCAGGCTCTTTGTTCATGGGATTTTTCCAGTCAATAGTACTGGAGTGGGTTGCCATTTCCTCCTCCAGGGGAACTTCCAGACGGAGGGATCGAACCCTCATCTCCTATATTGGCAGACAGATTCTTTACCACTGTGCCACCTAGGAAGCCTCCCAATATCTATTTAAATGAAGACCAAACTGCTAAGGACTCAGCAGAAAGCTTGGCACATAGAAGGACCTAGCCATTCAGTAAATAAATTTATTAATGAGTAAAGTGAATAATGAAAATTAGAAATTTATTAATAAACAAAGCAAGTAAATAAATGAATGAGTGACCTCCTAGCTGACAGCAGCATGAAGGTCCCATCAGCTATTAATACAGTGAACTTGAAGAAAGCCATTTTTATTTTTTCCAACAACTGTAGCTATGGCCCAGTGACCATGGAAAGTTTTAAGTTTGCAAGACGGGACAGAGTGTGAAAGAAACTCACTTGTAGTAGACATCTCAGTACAACAACACCATTTCTGATGTCTGATTCTCTGATACTTTGATTCTTCCATTTTGAGGTCATACCCTTATCCCTGCTGGAATGTTTTGAATCTTAGCAAGTAGATTCATACTAAACCTATCACCAGAGCCCTACATTCTGAATGATAACCTCCCTATCCCAGCCTCGCAAAAAAAAAAAAAAGAATTTGGAGCAAGTCTTCAGGTCATTTAGAGCGATGATCACAAACCTGTTTGGCACCAAGGACCACTTTTGTGGAAGACAGTTTTTCCAGGGGCTGGGGAGGGGGGCGCTGGTTCAGGCAGTAATGCAGGCAGTGGGGTGCAGCAAGTAATGCAAGCAGTGGGGAACAGCATAGTCTTCAGCCTGGGGTTGGAGGCCCCTGATTGAGAGAATACTGGGGCTTCCCAGGTGGCACTGGTGGTAAAGAACTGACTGCCAATGCAGGAGACACAAGAGATGCGGCTTGGATCCCTGGGTCGGGAAGATCCCCAGGGGAGGGCATGGTAACCCACTCTAGTATTCTTGCCTGGGAAATCTCATGGACAGAGGAGCCTGGCAGGCTACAATCCATAGGGTCACAAAGAGTCAGATGACTGAAGCAACTAAGCACACAAACATCTACAATAAGAGATCAAAGTCTTCATTTTCATTTGATTAGAGTAGTATTATTCCTAAGTATCATGAACTAGTCAGGAATAATAGTTGGACCAGTTATTTCAATATATCTCTGAGTATGGTGCCCTGAATTGTACATTTTTTATGGTAATTTTTATTGTCTCATAGCTTCAGATTTTAACTTAATTTATGACAAATAATGCCTCTTAGAAATGTTACTCTTCAAGCAGAGAATTTGATAATAAAAAGCCAAGACTTAATTTCCAAGTTGTAAGATGTATAAATGTTCACTTTACGCATAATTAAATAAATCTTGCCCTTTGCTAACAGACTTAATGTAAGTTTTTCATGGAAACCTTATATTGCAATGAGGTAATTAGGAGTGTGTAGGGGGTGTTAGAAGGGAGGGAAAAAGCGGACAGGACACATCATTGGAACCAATTATAAATTAAGAATAAATGGTTGCTAGAGGAGATGTCAATTAGAACAGACCATTCTGAAAGCAATTTGGCAATGTGTCAAAATTTTTTAATCATCCATAATTTTTAGCTGAATAATTCAACTTCTAGAAATTGATCCCAAGGAAATAATTTAAAATACAAAAAATGTTATGCTCATTTCAACACAGAGTACTTAAAAATGGAAAACTACAGAAGTGTTCAATGATATAGGAATGTTTAAGTCAAGTGTGGCAAACCCTTTTTCTTTAAAAAGAAAAACAAAACATTTTTTTGTCTTTGGCTGCGCTGAGTCTTCGTTGCTACACAGGCTTTCTCCTGTTACAGTGAGTGGGGGCTACTCTTCATTGTGTTGCAAAAGCTTCTCATTGCTATGGCTTCTCCTGTTGTGAAGCACAGGCTCTAGGGTGCTCAGGCATCAGTATTTGCAGCTCCAAGGCTCTAGAGCACAGGCTCAGTAGTTGTGACACATGGGCTTAGTTGCTCTGAGGCATCTGGGACCTTTCCCGACCAGGAGTCAAACCCATGTCCCCTATATTGGCAGGTGGATTCTTTATCACTGAGCCACCAGGGAGAGAGTGTATTAGTTTACTCAGTTGTGTCCATCTCTTTGTGACCCCATGGTCTATAGCCCGCTATGCTCCTCTGTCCGTGGAATTCTCCAGGAAAGAGTGCTGGAGTGGATCATACTGTTTCCTTCTCCAGAAGATCTTCCCAACTCAGGGTTCAAACCCAGGTCTTCCACATTGCAGGCAGATTCTTTACCATCTGAGCCACAAGGAAAGTCAAGAAAGCCCCTGGTAAATCCATTTGATAAAATATTAAGTTGTTACTATGCTTATAAGATGTATTACTTTATAGTTTTCACTTACTGTGATATATTTTCCAATTTTTATGTGTGGTAATGGTGACCACATAGAATGAGTTCTGTCTTTTGGAAGAGTCTGTGAAAAATTGATATTTATTATTTTTTAAATGTTCAGTAAAATTCAACAGTGAAGTCACCTATGTCTGGGCTTTTCTTTGTGGATAATTTTTCAAATTACTAATTTAATCTTTTTGACATCCGTTGGATCATTGAAAAAGCAAGAGAGTTCCAGAAAAATGTATACTTCTACTTTATTGACTATAGCAAAGCCTTTGAATGTGTGGATCACAACAAACTGTGGAAAATTCTTCAAGAAATGGGAATACCAGAACACCTGACCTGCCTCCTGAGAAATCTGTATGCAGGTCAAGAAGCAACAGTTGGAACTGGACATGGAGAAACAGACTGGTTCCACATTGGGAAAGGAGTATGTCAAGGGTGTATATCATCACCTGGCTTATTTAACATATGCAGAGTACATCATACGAAATGCCGGGATGGATGAAGCACAAGCTGGGATCAAGATTGCCAGGACAAACGTCAGTAACCTCAGATTTGTAGATGACAACACCCTTATGGCAGAAAGTAAAGAACTAAAGAGTTTCTTGATGAAAGTGAAAGAGGAGAGTGAAAAAGTTGGCTTAAAACTCAACATTCAGAAAACTAAGATCATGGCATCTGGTCTCATCACTTCGTGGCAAATAGATGGGAAAACAATGCAAATAGTGAGAGACTATTTTGGGGGGCTCCAAAATCACTGCAGATGGTAACTGCAGCTGTGAAATTAAAAGACGCTTGCTCCTTGGAAGAAAACCTATGACCAACCTAAACAGCATATTAAAAAGCAGAGACATTACTTTGCCAAAAAAGGTCCATCTAGTCAAAGCTATGGTTTTTCCAGTAGTCATGTATGGATGTGAGAAGTGGACTATGAAGAAAGCTGAGCACCAAAGAACTGATGCTTTTGAACTGTAGTGTTGGAGAAGACTCTTGAGAGTCCCTTAGACTGCAAGGCGATCCAACCGTCCACTCTGAAGTAAATCAGTCCTGAATATTCATAGGAAGGACTGATGCTGAAGCTGAAACTCCAATATTTTGGCCACCTGATGTGAATAACTGACTCATTGGAAAAGACCCTGATGCTGAGAAAGATTGAAAGCAGGAAGAGAAGGGAACGACAGAGGATGAGATGATTGGATGGCATCACCGACTTGATGGACATGAGTTTGAGTAAGCTCTGGGAGTTGGTGATGGACAGGGAAGCCTGGTGTGCTGCAATCCATGGAGTCACATGACTGAGTAACTGAACTGACTGACTGTTATAAGTCTGTTCAGAGTTCTTTTTCTTCTTCAGTCACTGTTGGTAATTTGTGCCTTTCTAGGAATTTGTCCATTTCATCTAAATTGTCTAATATATTGATATACAGCTGATCGTAGTATTTCTTTATATTTCTTTTTATTTCTGTAGGGTCAGTAATGATAGCTCTTTTATTTCTAATTTTAGTAATGAGTCTTCTCTCTTTGTTTCTTGGCCAGTCTGACAATTATCAATGTTGTTCGTCTTTTCAAAAAACTTTTGGTTTTGTTAATTTCTCTCTGTTGTTTTTCTATTCCTTATAGTTCATTCATTTCTGCTCTAATCTGTATTATTGCCTTTTTATGTTTGCTTTAGCTTAGTTTGGTCTTCCTTCTTCCAGTGTCCTAAGGTGGAAGGCTGGACTTTTGATTTGAAACCTGTTTTAATATTATATATAGCTTTAAGTTTTCCTCTAAGTATTGCTTTAGCTGCCATAAATTTTGGTATCTGTGACTTTGTCATTCATCTAAAACTATTTTCTAGTTTCCTTAAAATTTCTTCTTCAACCCATTGGTTAGTTAGGATAGTGTTTTGATTTTTTTCTAATGTCCACGT
Source organism: Antilocapra americana (assembly GCA_007570785.1). Taxonomy (NCBI): domain Eukaryota; kingdom Metazoa; phylum Chordata; class Mammalia; order Artiodactyla; family Antilocapridae; genus Antilocapra; species Antilocapra americana. The sequence goes on along the minus strand of ML661325.1, from coordinate 13,025,470 downwards.
ATTTGGGAACTTTCTAAATTCTTTGTGTTGTAGATTTCTATGTTTATTCCATTTTTAAGCATTCATTAAAGCTGAGGCTTCCAAATACCCTCTAAGGTATGGGAAAGTTTTTCTGTCACTATTAGAATAATTGGCTCCTACTTACTGTGATTTACCAAGCATCATTATGATAATAGCCTTTTATACATTGTTACATTTAAATATTCACAACTGAGGCGCAGAGATTAAGTAACTTTCCTAATGTCACATAGCTAAATTCTAAAGCACTTTCCTGTAACACCGTATTGTGTGTTATAATGGTAAATAAAAGCAAATCAGGATTTCAAATTCTATAGACAAAATAATACAAGTAAATTTAAACAGACTTCTTTTTCAAAACCAGAAAACAATAATACTAAAGATGATTTGTTTCTCGGAATGGGATGAAAAGTAAGTTTCCCCCTCTATTCCTTTCAAATTTTCTCTGAAAGAGGCATGCTCCATTTGTTAGTAAAAAAGGTGTTTTGTAACAAGTTAACCTATTAGTTAGTAAAAAAGTAAAAAAAGGTGTTTTTTAACAAGTTAACCTATTAGGTAAAGAAATAAAATTTAGGGAAAAGTTAGAAAAGGAAAATTAAATGGTAAATTTTATTGAAATTATGAATGTCACTAAAATCTCTAAACTTTTCCAGTATTCAATTATGAATCATAGAGCTGAAAATATGATACTGTGCAAAAATACATGCAAGCAAATAGCTGAGCCGGCACATTTTAATTACTACTAATAAACAGCAACTAAATCAGATCAGTGAGCATAGAATTATGAGATAAAATTTATGAGAAAAACAAATTCCAAGAGATAACTGCCAAGAAATGCAATTAAAAAACCAAACATTACTCCTTTGGCTATGGTTCTTATTCTTTCATCACTTCTACCCCTCTTCTCCAGATGGCTTTTATCCCTTCCCTTCCTTCTTTTGCAAAAAGTTTCTTCCCATATTACCAATGGGAATCATCCCTCCATACTTTAGTTCATGCATTCATTTAATGAATATGTATTGAGTACTTACCTTCTCTAGATCCTAGAGACAGAAATGAAGGTGATGCAGTACCTGTTCTGAGATCATAATGTGGTAGGAGAGAACTATGTAAAAATGAGTAGATGCACTGTGACAAGCTTGAGTAGAACATCTGAGCACATGATCTTAAAAATGTGTCAGTGTTTGTGAGATGGACAAAGGGGAAAAGGTCTCTATAACCAGCACTCAAGTCAAGATATAGAAGATAAATCAACTATACTTCAAAAACAAAAGCCATACCTATGTATGAGCTTCCCTGGTGGCTCAGTGATAATCTGCCTGCCAATGAAGGAGACTAGAGTTCGATCCCAGAGTCGGGAAGATTCCCTGGAGAAGGAACTGGCAACTCCCTCTGGTATTCTTGCCTGGAAAATCCCCAAAACAGAGGAACCTGGCAGGCTACAGTCCATGGGGTTGCAAAGAGTCAGACATGACTTAGC